>JAMPIV010010627.1:505000-542147 GCA_024509875.1 Oreohelix idahoensis
GTTCGCCAAAAACCTAAGTAATAATACCGGCCCCCCACAATCCCAATAAAAAAAATTTTAACTAACATAAATCCACAATCAACAAAAAAAAAAAAAAAACTTTTTACAAATAAAAAAAAAATTAATAAATATCAACACCAAAAAAAATGTATTTAAATAAATATGAATAATAAGGGTACACGGGCAAAAAATCAGGGAACAAAAATCACTGAGGGGTTACACAAATAAGATTAAATTAAACTAAAAGAATTCAGTTAATTAAAATTCCCTTTTTTTGTTCTCCACTAAGTAATTAAGTGATGTATCACGTTAAGACCCCCTAGAAAAAAAAAAAAAATGTTTAAAAAAAAATAATAAATTAAAGTGCACTTGTTATTCAGCTTATGAAAGAAAATGGGGGTTCGGGCTTGAGTGTCTGGGGTTGAGTGTTAGGAGAAAGTAATAATGGTCAGTGTTGTTAATGGAGTAAGAAATGGATGATAGATCCATATTTTGTGTCAGAAAGATAAAAATGGAAAAAGTTAGATACGGTGTATTGAAATTACAATAGGTTATGAGTGTCTAGAAAGAGCGGTTTAAAAGTTTTTTTGGGGGTGTTTTAGTGAAACTGTACGATGGTTCGTATTATTGATATGTAAACTAAATCCCAGAACATGTAGTTTTTATTTGTTTTTCGGACAATTTTAGGTCTGAGGCAAAGGATAAGTTTATGTGTGTAACCCCCTTTACATTTTGTAGCCTCGGCCAATCCCAATAGCTTGAACCATCCTACCAGAACCCATGCGTGGTCTTAGGTAAAGAGTTTTAAAATCATTTTCGGGCACGTTAAATAAAATAATATTTGAGGTAAAGCTTGGATCCCGCCGGCGCACTATTAAGTAAGGGAGAATGCAAAAAAAACATTTTCTATTCGCTTAACAGAAGAGACGGTGTTTAAAAATTGAAAACACATTGGTTCTAGGGAAAGTCCGCTAGAGCGGAGGTTTACAAATTTACACAAATGTGAAATGGGGTAACAACTGGGCTTGAATTCAACGGGTCAGTTTGCTGGAGCCGACGGGGCTATGGGCTAGATTGGGTGTAGTCTCAAAACGCTATTGTGTAATTCACATGTAACTAATATATATTTACCATTCTTTGGATAAAAATCTCACACATTTTTAATCACTTTTGGTCTTGGTTATGGCTTTTGCAAAATAGAAAGTTAGATGTAATGGTTAAATTAAAGATTAGTTCGGAGTGCTTACGTGGTAACATGATATGAGCGGACAAACTTGAAACTGGGAAACTCTGGGGTCTATTTCCCTGAAAATTGCTTTGGTATAGCTTTTGCAGAGTTAGAAATTCAAAGATAGATTGTCATTGTTTTTTAACCTTTACTACATACCTTAGGTTGCAATAGTTGCTGTGTATAATTGCATTGCGGTATTAATTTATACTGCATCCGTAGGCCTAACGTTTTGATAACAGCAACAACGGTTCTTTGCTGGCTTAAAAACCGAAAACGGAAGTAGAAATCTCTAGAACAAGTATGGAAAAACACATTTAACGATTCGGTTTGTGCTAAAATTCTTGGTCATAAAGTTATGGCTCACAGCTGAATTACCTTTCTTTTTTTTTTGGAGGGAGGATTGAAACGTATTGGGACACAAAGCTGCTTGTAAAACAATATAGTTTAAATACGTTCTTATAATACTAATTATAACCCATCAGAGGTTGAACGATGAATACCACTAGATACCCTACAGGATGGAAGTGTATGGAGGAAATTGTCCATCTGGGTACATTAATTACATCAATTAATAACAGTTGTGAATACAAGCCAGTGATTCCGCCCTGGGAGATCAAGAAACCAGACACGGACTATTACCTAGCAGAAATACTTCAGAAAACAAATAATATAGAAAATATTAAAAACACCGCCAATAAATATATACAACAAATATCAAAAGACAGCATTACTGTGTACACAGATGGATCCAAGGGAGAGGATGGCAAATTGGGGATAGGAATATATATTCCAATATGGAAAATGGCAAAAGAATATAGCATCACGGAAAATACATCCATTTTCACTGCAGAGATGGTGGCAATACTAAAAGCACTGAAATATTCTCTAATAACCCTCCCAAAAAATTAACAGTTTTAACTGACTCTCTTTCAACAATTAAAGCACTTAGAAACTTAACGAGAATGTAGTAGACCTGATATAGCAGAGGAGATATTTCTGGCTACTATATATTTATATTCCAGAGGATGTTCAGTCTTAATTGCTTGGATACCTTCACATGTTGGCATAGAAGGAAATGAAAAGGCAGATAAAGAAGCCAAGAAAGGTAGATCTGATAAAAATCTAATAAATATAGGGATAAGTAAATCAGAGATTAAGAGCTTAATTAAAGAATTAATAACAGATGAATGGAAAGCAGAGTGGGATAAAAATCTGAAAGGAAGACATGCATATAAGATGTTTAAGGCTCCAACAAGAAAATGTCAGATATCTAGGGAATTGAAAATTCCCAGTAATAAGAAACTTCTCAGACTACAGCTGGGAAAAGGCTATTTCAGAATAGAAGAACCTTATTGTGCAGGATGTCTTCAAGACAATAATATAGAACATTTCTTGTTAAAATGTAAGAGGTATGAACAAATGAGAATACCAATATTAGATTATTTGCAAGCATCCAACTTACCTATAATATAGAAGAGGTGTTGAGAATAGACAGACCTAGGGAACTGCATAATATAGTCAAACAATATTTAACACGAACAAATGTTAATATATAGTGGCTGGGAATGTGAAGGTCTGATGCTGTTCTTACAATGCATATGACTTTTAACAGATGAAAGTCAATTAAAATATCTGTTAAAGTCAGTTATATAACTGGAACCGCCAGGCCTTTACACTCCTCCACTTTAATATTATTCTTGTTCAGTTTTTGGTTTTTTTGTTAACGTATAAGCACAATTGTGATTATCCCTATTTATATTGATTTGGCAAATGTGATGCCACTTTCTCATATCGGCGGTTGTTCATATTATTTGGAATTGAAAACAATATATATATCCTAATTATAACCCATCAGAGGTTGAACGGGATATCTTTTTTTTTTTTTTTTTTTTCATTAATTTAAAAAAAAAAAGGTTGAACGGCACATATTTCTCTTTATCAAATTAAAAAAGGAATGTTTCAATTTGACCACATTACGTGTCATCTTTTCTGAATGTTGAAAAATGCCCTGAGTTTGGCCTAGATTCCATAGATCAGTAAGCTCATTTGCAAACTTTTATACATATTATTTATAATACCAAATATTCTAGTAATGGTTCGCATTTGTCTTCTGAGAATGTCCCTCCCTTTGTACGTAGGTCTTCGTATTAGTCCCAAGTATCGTTTTTAAAGGGCTGTCACTTTATTTCCGAAGTGGCACACGGTCGTTCATTAGAGAATATGTTAGTAGACGGCTGTAAGAGGACCCACCTATGTACATCCAAGTGATCGTGTTTCCATGTGTAAACGATACTTTGTGTAGGCTAGCTTTTTTTATATATACGGTACATATCTTGTACTATTTAGTATTCTAGTTTTTTTTTTTTTTGTGTTCGCCCGCTAATACTCGAGGCGAAATCTCAGGTTATTATTTTTTTATGTCTAACCTGACATTGATTTTACGTGAGTATCCCTTTATTTCTTGTACAGAGACAGGTGTCCCTCGCCATTCAGGCAAATACTCGCCGATTTCGGAGGTACCCATTGCAGCTGGGTCGGCTCAGGAGCCGCCAGTCCCTGGTCGACGACACTCCTTCAAATGTCATCGCCAGGTCTCGAGTTAATCCAGTCCAAATCCCGGTCGACGAAAAATCCTCAAATGCCGTCGCCCGGGTTTGATCCTGTATCACCCGGTCGCCAGAGCGGTGTTGTAACCACTACGCTAGCGCGGCTCCCAGTATTCTAGTAATCCTTGCTTAATCATTGTCCTTTAAAGGCCTGTCTTTTTAGCTGTCTAGTGCTACTTTTATAATCATTGCCCTGGTGCTAAGACCAGCGTCCACATTCACAGCAGAACTACGGGGTACGTTTTCTTGTTCTTTAAAAGATAAAGAGGAGCAGGAAATATTATGCTTAGTTACAAAGTGTATACATACGTGTCTGTAACAATAAAGCTTATAGTCATCAAACTTCAGCTCCCCTAGGAGCATAGGCCTTCAACAAACTTATTTCAAGTCTTACTGTCCTGTGCCATCATCTCAAAGTCTTTCCGTGTCTTCTTCATCCCTTCATGTCTGTTTCCCGTTCTCTTCTCGATATTTTCATTGGTCTTCCTCTACTTCTCTTACACTTGGGATTCTAGAACAAGGGCTGCTCGGTAACGCTATCAACAGGTTTCCTCAATGTGTGTCATATCGTATCTTCAGCGTCTTCTTATCATTTCTTATTCCACTGGCACTTGCCTGGTTCTTGTCATCAGTTTCTACATAAGTGATCTTGCCACTTCAATTCTTTTCTACGCAAGCACCTTTTTTATGAATTAAATATTATACACATAAAGGTGTTGTGATTTGATTGAAATGTCTGTCACTTTTAGCCAAGTGGTCTGCCCTGTCTTGTTCTCTATTTTTTGTCTACGCCCACTTTTCTGTCTTATAACTCCCAATAGCGCGATTTCTGGCATTGGTCATGTCAGTCTTACGTTGGACAGGCTAAATTTCACCCCTCTGCACGTGGACAGCGTCATCTAGCTATACGTCCTTTTATTCTACATTTCTAGTAGAGAACAGCTATTTCCCTGTATCTTTGAGTTACAGAGAACCCATGGACATGGGGTAAAACTTCTACCCTTTTATTTGTGCAGCTCTCGTCTTGTCACGCAAACACAGGTCGCTCGTAGAACCACCAGTGTTGCGGCAGATTACGTCCTTTTCCTGTATCTTGAGTCGCCCGGGGAATCTTTCCCCTAGGTCTTACGTCTGAGTTTGTTTCATCTAGTGCATGTGCAAAAGCCACCTGCAGACTTCATCTTGCTATTTAAGCAAGAGGTCTCTATCACTCAGTACCACTGTCTCAAGGGGAATTCTGCCACTGAACAAAGTGATACTTCTGCGCAGAGCTTATAACAGTTGTTAGTGCAGGAATTCATTCTTATTCTATTCGGCAAGCACATTTATTTATTTAATTAATTGGAGTTTTAACTTAATCTAATAGGATCGAGATCCCGTGTTACTTTAATTCATCTTTAATATTTTATATATATATATATATATATATATATATATATATATATATATATATATATATATATATATATATATAGATATATATATTCCTTATGATAAAATTTTTCTTGACCGGGATATGCAGAATTTTATTAAGTGAACCATTATCCATAATCACTAAGTGTTAGCTAGGCGCGGGTTTCTTTAAGTCAGAAAGAGCCAAGCGGTGTAAAGTTAATTTTTACCAAGTTTTTTTCCCCTCTTGGTTGTGTGTATAATATTGCTGTAAAGAGTTTCTTTGCTATTGGATACATTTTGAGTATACGATCAACACTATTTGGGTAACTCAGTCTCTCCACATGTAAGCCTACCTTGCCGTGGTTGGAGAGCTTGAGCGCCTCAATGATCCCGGGAGCTATGCCGGCGGGAGTTTTACTCCTGGCAGGGTCACCCAAGCCGGACAGGTCCTGGGTGAGGGGCCAGACTAAATGGGCTGAGGAGTGGGTGGAACCCTATAGGTGTAGATGCAGAACCCACCGGCGAGTGGTACATGCTCTGGTCTGCACCAATCCACCCCCACTTCATGGGTTAAATGCTTTCTTGCCTCATTCTTCACTGTTTGTCGTCTATCACGCCCATGGCGACCGTTGCCTCAATTGGCTGTGTGTGGTGTACCCGGAAACGGGGCCTCCCAGTACTGAGGCAAAGTTAAGTCCCCGATGTCACTTATCGGTGCAGAATTGAGAGAGATGGCTGAGCATCACAATCCCTCCTGTGTTGCAGCATGATGAGAACCCAGCATTGCACACTGAGCTTGGGGGGATCACTTGGGCACCAGACTTAATACTGGCTCTTGACTGGATGGCCGCATGCAGGAGATTTCTACAATGGAGGGTTGGCAGGTGGTGGGTATCGGGAAGTGGCTCTGTGCAGGACGTGAGGATTCCTTGGGAGAGCCCCGAACCAGAGCACAGCATTGTGCAAGCTCTGCATAGTTGGAGAGCCCCCTGGATGACGGGGAATGCACAGTGTGCTACCCCACCTATCCCCAACTGCTAACTTAGAACCAGAAGTGGGGTCCTCTGTATGCGTGCCAGGCCAGGATAAAATGCCTGGGAAAGAGACTGGAGCTCAGAACTCCCTAACTCAAAGTTGCAGGATGGCAGAAAAGCCACGGGAAAGACAGGGCTATTTTGAAGATAACGCAACCATATTTTCACCATACGAGCTCGGACGCCGCCTCGGTAAACAAGGTCCGCGCAGAGCAGTGACACCCCCAGGCTGCTTGCGAATAGTCTACTACTGGGAACATAAACAGATTAGGGATGAGCCCACTCTCCCGTTGAACAGGTGCTAAAGTCGTAGATACTGGGCCAGAAGGCGCACCGGAAACCACAGTATCATGCAACTCGCTTTTTTTTTCTATGGAGAGTACACCGTCAAATAAATCTCGTTCTGGTGCTCGCCCTGTGGAGCTCCACCAGGCAGGTGCAGTGCCGGGCTCTGAGCCTCGACAGAGCCCACCCTCAGCTACTGGAGGACCCTCTAGACCGTCTTGTGGAGTCAACAGACGGCGGAGGAGAACTACTGACCAAAACAAAACAGAAAAAGAGAAACCCAGAGTGCCACTTGTCATGATGCACTGGAATGCAGAGGGAGTGAACAGCAAGCAGGCTGGATACAGCAAAAAGACAGAGCTGGAAAACATCTTGTATGAGAAGCAAGTCAGTGTTTGCTGTATCCAAGA
Source organism: Oreohelix idahoensis (assembly GCA_024509875.1). Lineage (NCBI taxonomy): Eukaryota > Metazoa > Mollusca > Gastropoda > Stylommatophora > Oreohelicidae > Oreohelix > Oreohelix idahoensis. Next base: position 511,962 of record JAMPIV010010627.1, read on the forward strand.
GACTCACTTGAAAGCAGATCAAACCTTTAAAATAAGGGGATATCAATGCTTCAGATCCGACAGACAAGATAGACGAAAAGGAGGAGTACTTACTCTTGTAAGGAATAACATTCCTGCACACGAAAGGAAAACCTTCATGGATGGAGCAGAATATCAGCTGCTGCAGATAAAGGTAGACAAGATGGAAATAGAACTCCTGAACTATTACTGTCCGAACAACAAACCCCTGAGTCTCAGCTCTATACAGGTACCAGCCACCAACTTTATAGCAGTTGGAGACTTTAATAGCCACTCCCAGAGCTGGGGCTATAACCATCTGGATCACAGAGGTGAAGAGGTTGAAACTTGGCAAGATGATCACTCCCTAATCCTAGTCAATAATGCCACAGATACTCCTACCTTCTACTCCAGAGGATGGCACACAACCTCAACACCAGATCTTGCCTTCTCCACACCAGATATAGCTGGATCTATTAGTAGAGAAGTAGGAGACCAACTAGGGGGAAGCGACCATCGCCCAATCTTTCTTACTGTCCAGAGTGCAACTCTCAGTACAGGCCCAGCCATTACAAGATGGAACTACAAAAAAGCCAACTGGGGTTTATTCAGGCATCAGGTGAACACGCTGCTGTCTACCCTCAAGGTACAGAACAGAGACATTAATGAAGTGTTAAAAGACTTCAACAGATGCATACTACAAGCTGCAAAAGAAACCATTCCCAAAGGATGCCGGCGTAACTACATACCATACTGGTCCAGCACACTCCAAGAACGTCAGGAAGCTATGGACAAGGCTAGAAAGGACGCAGAGTCTCAGCCTTCACTTGAAACTCACAACAAATGGAAAAAGGCTGTAGCAGAGTTTCAGAGAACAAAGCTAGAAGAAAAGCGGAAAAGCTGGAGAACTAAAACGGCATCGTTGAACCTTGAGAAAGACGGCAGGAAACTTTGGAGATTAGTCAAGTCTCTAAATGAAGAGCATTCCTCACCAAGGCAGACTATCACATTGGATGAAGGTGGCAAACTTTTCAGAGGAAAACAAGCGCAGACTTGTTTGCTAGAAGATACAGTTCAGAAAGCAACTTACCCATTAACATAGACCATCAGAGAGAGATAAGAAAAGAAATACTGGCAACCATGGGACAGACAGATACTCCTGCCCCAATGAGGGAACCCATCACACTAGGAGAACTACAGAAGGCTATTTCCAAGCTTAAGTTTCAAAAGTCACCCGGCCCAGACAAAATCAGCAACGAAATGCTAGTAAATCTGAGCTCAGCAGCAAAGACAAAACTGCTTGAGATATTCAACCACAGCTGGTTGAAAGGAACGGTACCCCAAGTATGGAGAGAAGCCATCACAATACCCATACTAAAGAAAGGGAAATGTAAGACCGAGGCTGCAAGTTACCGGCCAATCAGTCTCACAAGCTGTGTTGGGAAGACTATGGAGCGAATAGTCAACCACAGATTGAAATGGTATTTAGAGTCTGAGCAGATCCTGGTGCCGGAACAAGCTGGATTTAGAGAATGCTACAGTATAGAAGACCAAGTTACTTACTTGTCTCAAGCAATAGAAGATGCCTTCCAGGAGAAGAAAAAGGTCCTAACGATCTGGGTCGACTTCAAGCAGGCCTTTGACAAGGTGTGGAAAGATGGCCTCATTGCAAAACTTAGGAGAAGTGGAATCCAAGGCAACATGATGAAATGGATCCAGTCATACTTGCATAACAGGAGAACTAGAGTCACTCTTGACGGTCTGCAGAGCAGAAAAGTGTTGCTCCATCAGGGGGTACCTCAAGGAGGAGTAATTTCCCCAACACTCTTCCTTGTTTACATCAATGACCTGGTGAAAGATCTCCCTGCAGGAGTTAAAGCTGCCTTATATGCAGATGACCTAGTACTCTGGTGCGCTGATGAAAATGTCACCACAGCAAATTATAGAATGCAGCGGGCAGCAGACATGCTAGTGTCATGGGCAGAGAAATGGCTTATCACAATAAACACAGACAAAACCTCCACAACACTGTTCTCCCTCGCCCCCAAGGACAAATCAGCTAACATACACCTAGGGACAACCGTGATCAAGGAAGAAAGCTACCCCACCTATCTTGGGGTGACATTTGACCAAAGGCTTACATGGAATAAGCATATTGAAAATGCAGAAGGAAAGGCCCGAAGACGACTAGGCATACTCAGAAAATTAGCAGGTACCAACTGGGAGCAAATGAACGAAATCTAAAGAAGATTTATAATGGAGTAATAAGACCACACTTAGAGTTTAGCTCAGCAGCATGGTCATCAGCTGCTAACTCACATCTGCAGTCTTTGGACAAGGTGCAAAATCAAGCTCTCAGGCTCATTACAGGAGCCATGAAAACTACACCAATAACAGAGATGCAGAAGGTTGCTGGATTACAGACATTGTCCCATAGAAGAGACACAAAAACCATGATCCAGATGGAAAAGTACAACAGTATGCCAATGCACCCAATGAAGGCAAGACTAGATGATCTGGCATTGGGACGTCTAAAGCGTAGCAGCTTTGTGCATCGGGGGAAAAGACTTATAAGACAGCATCAAGAAGACCTATCCATGAAGACAACACCACTGAAGCCCACCCTATACCCTGTACCATGGGAGCAGGCCAGCAGTGCCCTCCAAATTAATACAACAGTCAGTGGTCTCACAAGTGGATGTGAGTATAATGATCTGCAAAAACGAACTGCTACATTGAGTATGATCCAAGAAAGCTATCCCGATCAATCATGGATACATGCCTATACAGATGGATCAGCAACTAATGCTGTTAGGAATGGAGGTGCCGGTATCTTTATCTCATATCCTGACAACCACTATGAGACTAGGCACATTCCCACTGGTAAATTCTGTTCCAACTATACAGCTGAGGTTCAAGCTCTAGAGCAAGCTGCAAATATGATTTATAACACCAACTCTGACTGCCACCAGGTAGTCATCCTCACAGATGCACTGTCTGTCCTGCAAGCTCTCAAGGGTGGTAAACTCCCGCATCTGAGAAATGAACTAAACAAGGTAGCTGCCAAAAAGAGAACCATACTTCAGTGGGTACCATCTCATTGTGGTGTACCCGGAAATGAAAAGGCAGATAAACTTGCAAAAAAGGGAGGAGAATGTGAACAAGAAGATAATGAAGTCACATACTTTGAGAAAAAGAGAGCTATCCAGACTATCAGAAGAGAACAGAACCAACCCAAAGACGACTATCACACTCTCGACCGGCAGGGACAGACAACTATTTTTCGACTCAGGACAGGGCATAACAAACTGAATAAACACATGCACAAGCTACGATTGTCTGCTTCACCACTGTGCACATGTGGATTAAACGAACAAACTGCTGAGCATGTTCTACAGGACTGTCCTCTGTATGACCAGTTAAGAAAGATATACTGGCCCAATGACTCAACACTAAACTCAAAGCTATATGGAGTTAAAGAGGAACTTCAAACAACAGTCGAATTCATCATGAGAACTCGTCTGACGGTGTAATCATCAAAGATGCGATCGCAAGAAGAAGAAGAAGAAGAAGGGTAACTCAGTCAGTGTGGTAAATTATTACATGGCGCACTTATGAGTATCATGGGGTGCTGGGATAATTAATGGTGTGGGCACTTTTTACTAGAGTGTGTGAGACCAGGCGTGTGTGTGTGTGTGTGGAAATATTTTCGCAGTATATCGCCTTGGGCACTGTGCGTGCAGACACGGCGTTGGGCAGCGAACCTGAGGATGGATTTACCTATGTAAACTTTTAGGCTAACTAAAGCGACGAGAGCAAGTGAGAGAAAGGTTTGTTTTGATTTGGTGAGAGAGAGAGAGAGAGAGAGAGAGAGAGAGAGAGAGAGAGAATGAGATTTGGAATTTTTTTTTGTAAACACGAGGGCGGCTGTTACAGCGGTTAACGAGATTTTGAATTGTTTGTGTATTTTCAGAGCGTGGTCGTAGCCTGGTACTGTGCTTTCTTGGTTGTACACTTTGCAACTTTCAGATTATATTCGGCACTTCCTGATAAGTTGCCATCTCAAGTTTATCTCGACTGCAATTATATTACAAATCTTACTTACTTACTTAGTCGTTCCCCTTCTACCGTGAGGTGTCGAGGTTTGGAAGAGAGAGCGCCAGACTATCCTATCGGCTGTCTTACTCCTGGCCTGGTTCCATTCTAGTCCTCGGTCCTTCACAGATTGTGTAATGTTGTCCTCCCAGCTGACTTTGGGTCGTCCTGGGGGTCTGGATCCCTGGCTCTTTGTTTCCCATGATTGTCGGGGTAGCCGATCTTCTCCCATTCTGCAGACATGACCAAACCATCTTTCTTGGGACTGTTCTACTTGGGTCTGCAGGGGGTGGGATTTGAGGCCTTGATGTATCGTCTGGTTGCGGACCATGTCTCTTCTTCTTACTTCAACCACCTTCCTCAGATACCTCATTTCTGAGGTTTGGATTTGGCTTTTGTGGGGTGTAGTCATTGCCTCTGACTCGCATCCATATGTCAAGACTGGGACATAGGTGGAGCGGTATACAGCCATCGTCGTTTTCTTACCAACCTCTCTCTTGCTGAGGAATCCTCGATTTCTTCTTCTTCATTGATCTTTAGCTGCCGATCGTCAAAGCAGTCAGTGGCCATCACGCCTAGTGGCGTCTTGTAGGGCAACAACAAATTGATTCCACTTTGCTCGGTCGGTGGCCATCCTTCGTACAGTGCCCCAACTCTGGTCCACTCCCTGCACCCCAGCCCCCACAGCCCTCCGCCAGACCGCCCTTGGTCGGCCTCTCTTTTGCCTTCCCCCAGGGGTCCAAAGCACAGCCGCTCCCGTGATGGCACCGGGGTCTCCTCTGGGGACATGGCTAACCCAGCTACAGCGTCTGCCAGCCATGATGGTGTGCATGTCCTCTTGCTTGCTCCGAATAAGCAGATCCCGGCCGGTGATGGCACCCGGCCAAAAGACCCGGTGAATTCCTCTTAGGCATGCCGTGTGAAAAGAGGACAATTTCGACATCTCCCTCTCTGCAACCCTCCAGCACTCTGCACCTCAGAGAAGCACAGAAAGCACACAGCTCTGATACAATCCCAACTCTGCGCCCGCGCTGCACCGAGAGGACCCCCAGATGCCGCCCAAGCCAAAAAAGGCTGCTCCCGCCACACCGACCCCGACGCCGATGTTCCCGCCCGCCCCGCCGTCCGGCGCCACCACGCATCCCAGGCATGTGAAGGTGTCCGTCTGCACCAGCCGCCGACTCCCCACCGACATGGGCCCAGGGCCGCTCACACCGAGCGCCATGACCTCCGACTTCCCCAAACTGATGCCCAAGCCCACCCGCTGGCCAAACCCATCAAGTCCACCCACCCCCTCCCCCCGGATGTGCCGATGCGAATGCGCCAGTAACGCAACGCCATCCGCACACTCCAGATCCCCCAACGCAGAAAATGCAGCCCATCCCACCCTCCCGGACCACCCCCTGCCGCCGGCGCACCACCCAGTCCACGACTGCCAAAAATAGAGTGGCCGACAACGGGTATCCCTGCCGCACCCCCGCTCCCACCCCAAAGGCCAGGCCGTCCCGCCCAACCCCACACGCAAAGCCGGCATAGAGGCTTTCTATGATTGACACTATGCAGCTTGGAATTCCATAAGCCCTCAGTATTTTCCATAAACTGTCCCTATGTATGCTGTCAAAAGCCTTTTCAAAATCAACGAAATTAATGTATAGCTGTCTTTGCCATTCTGAACACTGCTCTATAATGTTCCTGAGAGTGAATATATGATCTACACATCTTCTCGATTTGTGGCCTGAAAAAGTTTCCCAGCTGCTGCTTTTCGAGTGGCCAACTCTTCTTTGATGCCTCCCTTTCGGTCTATAATAGCTCCGAGGTATTTAAAGTGGTCGACCTGCTCCAGGACCTGTTCTCCCAGCTTAATCTGATGTCTGCTTTCTTCTCGTGATATCACCATGGATTTTGTTTTTGAGCTGCTTATGACTATCCCTCTTTTCTCCAGCTCTTCCTTCCAGACTTGCAGGTTGGATTGGAGATGTGCCTCTGATTTAGCAATCAGCGTGTAGCGTGAGGTTTTTATTGGCTCTAGGATCAGTATAGTACTAACAATACAGAAATAGAATTTCTGCAGGAAAATGGTGAAGTCCCAGTGTATAAGAGAACTACTGGTATCACAAATTAGTTACGGCTGTGAATGATCTGATCTCGAAAAATTAGTAGGGAGGACACAGTCATAAAATGCCACCCCGCTGTGTAACTAACTGTGATATTAAAACAAGGAAACAGATTTCACTTAACAATTATAAACTTGACAAGTCGTTCAAATACAATTGCCTTATTTATTAAGTATATACACTATCTACTCTTGTGCTGAAGGGTGGATGTTGGAAGATGGAATGCAATGGATTTGTAAGTTTACATATGATTTACATATATATGTCGGCGTCTGTGGCCTAATGGATATGAACGCAGTTTCATAATCCAGATATACCAGGTTCGAAACCTGCTGCAGGCGGTTTGATAGCAGATCGCTTTGTGTGGATTTTTAACAATGGTATAAGCGCCGTACCGTTCAGAAAGCAATGGCAAACTACTGAATGAAAAAATTGCCTAGAAAAATTACAAACAGCCAATAAAAGCTGGGGTTGATTGCCACGTCCTGTAAAGGATAAGCAACTAACTTTACATATATGTATTTATATATATTTATATATTTATATATATTACACCAAGTCTTCCAATATAGGAACAAAATTATAGATATCAGCTGTGCTGTTAATTAATTATAGAAAATTTATCAGCTGTGCTGTTAATCTTGTCTCTCACTACGCTAAATCACTTTTTCGTCATTGACAGTTAAATTGCTCACAATTGCCGACGGAAATGGTACTAATGTGTACTCATCTCTTAGAACCGTTCTGTCCTTCCTAATTTATTGCACACAACACCTGCTGATGATAGTTCCTTTAGCCCACCCAAGACTGAGGGGGACTAAGGATGTAGCTCCGGTACAATCACTGTTCTCCTGCGAAGTTCCAGGCAGCTGGATTGACTCGAACATACGACCTCAGGTTGGATGACACGAATAAACCCTCCAAGATTAATACAAGCCAGATTTGGACTCGACTATAGTGAAGCAAGAGTGCCCGGTCACGCAGCTAAGCAATAAATCAATGTTGACAGATTTCTCTTTCCCCAGTCGGTCGTGCTGGCCTTCGTGTTTGTGTGTGGTTTTTTTTGAATAAAATGCGCCCGTTTATATAGGTAGACGCAAGGAATATGTCAGTGTGTAAGGAACTCTTTTGATTGGTTATCGGCGGTTTCGTACATTCTGTGACCGATTCCCGAAATACAGGGCTTATGCCTAATTTTATTCTGTCTGCCGCCATCTTGGGGGAACAAGATGACGTATACTTCTTGTAATTTATTCTGGCTCAGAGTCTGTTGAACGTGGATTGGCTGGGCATACTTGTTAACAAAGAAGTTTGTTTACACACAAGTTTTACGACACAGAGCAACATCATCAGCAAATGCCAGCTCTGAAATACAGACCTGTCTCATCTTCCAGTACCCCACTGAATACTTTCTTGTTCTCTCCTTACATGCCTTGATGACATCGTCCGTGAAGAGTATAAAAAGATAAGGTGACAGGATATCACCTTGTCTTACGCCGGTGGTGGTCCTGAACTCTTCTGACTTATGGTTTGCTGTCCTCAAATAATTTCCGCAAGACTTTTAGAAGCTCTGTATAGCATGAATCAGAGATGTTGGAATGTTCTTACTTGCCAAACAGTCCCAGAGTTTTCTCCAGGGGACCCTGTCAAACGCCTTTTCCAGATCTAAGAAACAAAGATGGATCTCACTCTTATACTCAAGGGCCTTTTCACTCAGACTTCTGAGTGTGAAGATTAGGTCTTGAGTACTTCAGTTTGGTCGGAATCCGCACTAGACTTCATCCAATTGTGGGTCAGCTAGGCGTCGGAGTCTCTGCTCTAGGAATTCTAGAGTAGATTTTACCAGGGACACTGAGAAGGGATATGCCTCTATGGTTTCCACATTGTCGATTGTCACCCTTTTTGAAAATCGGTGTTATGAAGGCAATATCCCAATCCTTTGGTATGGCCTATATTACAAATCTTCACCTACTATTTATGTCGGGGCAACCAAGTTCATTCTGCCATTATTCAGCACACAAGGCTGTATTCTTGGATTACTTACCCTCAGCTTTCTTCTTCTTCCGTCCTTAGCCACCGACCGTCAAAGCAGTCAGTGGCTATTACGCCTAGTGGCGTCTTAGGGCAACAGCAGATAGGTTTTCTGTGCCATTGTTTCCCATCACGCTTAGTGGCGTCTTTAGGGCAACGGCAAACCAACCCATTTGCTGTTGTTTCCGTAATCGAAGTGACTGGCAAACGGATGATCAGCCCGTTGTGAAACCCTCAGCCTATTGCAGGATATATATATATATATATATATATATATATATATATATATATATATATATATATATATATATATATATAAAACTCCAACCCATACGGGCGGCATCCTTTGCCATCCAGTCATTGCTGCAATATCGTCAGACCCATTTACATCCTGGTAACTCGGAATATACTGTCGTAACGACAGAGAGGATTCATCAATTGCCAGCACTCGCCGCCTGTCTAGGAGTTCAAGTCACCATTATCTAGCATACAAGGCGCACCCTCAGGTCCCTCCATGATACTCGTTTGCCAGATGGTAATTCTTGTTTGGATATATAGATAGAGCAGTGGGTGCATTTATAGTCACACTAGTGTTGTCTCCTTCAGCCGCCACAGGAAACTGTGAACGCTAATATTTATTTAGAAGCTGTTCCAGAGGGAGCTTATCTTTACATCATTTGAAAACCAAATTAGGAGGAACTGTGTTAGGCTTTTCCTAGTTGCTGATTACTTACATATCAGGAATATTTTGCTCAAGACTGCAGAGGCCGTTTTCATCACTGAAGACTGGGGGCCTCCTGTTAGCTAGATAACCTGGGTAGTGAGAAAGTGTGCGGGTGTTGGTGGTTTGGAGTGAGACGTTTGGCTGGTGTGATTGATTGAAGTCTTGTGTTATTTTTCTGTGGTTGTGATATTGATACATCCAGTTGCCGTTCAGAACTAGTGAAGGCATTACTTATTTTTTGGGGGTTCAATGTTGTGGTTTCTTTAATAAATATATTTATATGTACTAAGCGGTCAGAATTCACTCTATTCTAACTGTCACTTAATGTTTGCTGTTGTAGTCCTTACTGTAGTAGATTATTCTATTAGCATTGGAGGACGGACGAGGGTATGACATCTTAAACCGAGTGTGGCTGGGAAGTAGACCTAAGATATTTGATTATATCTCTGTTCTCTCCAGAAGTCATACCTCTCTCCATATTTCCATTAGTGACTGAAATTTTCTCTACTTCCACATTACTCATTCATATTCTGTATAAACTCAGACATTCTCTATTTCCATACTCGCGACAAAAGGTATGTTTCAGGCGCTCGTGAGAAATAAAGCTTGGTTGGTAATTGTTTTTGTTATCCCTGTTTCATGATGTTAGTCTTGCAAAAACTTTCCACGATAACCTGATGATCAGTTATTGGAAAATACTGTGATATTCAGAGATTTATGCTTGGGCCCACCAAGAGGAAGCCGACATAAGGATGATGGCAGGAAAGGACTAACCCTTTTGACTGAGGCCTCCTGATCAATATTTTAGAAAAGTTTACTGTTCCTTCGGGCAATTCGTAAAGGGTGACTAGGGTTAGATTGTACATGCGGCTGGCCACGTCAAATTAAAAAAAAATAACTTGCTATAGAAACCACACCTACAACGACAAGCGATTTTACAGAGACTTCATACGAGGGGGGGGGGGGGGGGGGGGGGGGGGGAGCTGCAGCGATATCTCCGTGCTCCGCAAGGTGCAGGAAAGGAGATGAGAAAGAACATTGCCTTGATTTTCGTTAGGCATCTGTTAAAGTACGAATATTAATGTATTTTGTATCATGGTCACACATAGGCTATTACCATTTATTTTGCGGTAATATGTCTCTCTGTGGTAACTCATGGTTTTGCACGGGTTTTAATTTATATTGAACGCTGCATATTTAATACGTCACCAGTTGTTAATGACGTAACGCGTTTTGCACTAATTTATGCTAACGGCTAATATTCTTGACTTTTCGTTACTTCCAGTCTTCATAGTATGACGTGTTTTATTCAAGCTCCAAGTATTGCGGAGGAAGATATTATTTAAGTGGCATATTTGACTTCGAAGGCCGCCACTATGTTATATGATGATGATTCAGAACTTATCAAGAAGTTCCAACTGTTAATGAAGGGATATTCAAGAATTTTTACATTCGTCTGGTCCACATTACTTGGGTGGTCATCGTTCGTATGCACCTCTAGTACAGCGGCCAGAACTAAATGATTGAGACGAGACAGATGAAAGTAGTGAGATCGGATGCCTAGCCTTCTCGGATAAGGTTGAAAAAATAGGAGTACTCGTGTGCAAGTTGCGCACGTTAAAAGTCCCACGGCTGTTGGAAATCGTAAAGAGTAGGCCATAAGGCAGCTGCCCTGGCAACATTTATAAAATTAGAAACCTACCCAGCACAAAAATATTTATTGAATGTGTGATTCCTATACACACACATTGGGATTCTCGTCGGTGCTACGGAGTTCGTGCACTGCGCTGAGATCCTCCTTGTGTGATCTAAGGGAGGAGATCGGAGCACTGATGGAGTTGTCCGTGTGCAATGAAGATAGTCCTTAAAAACAAAAGCAAACCAACTGCCGTAGGGGAGTAAAGTGTTTGAGATCTCAGTGGGTAACCGCTTCCGCCCCTCACTAACTTTGCCTTCACTATCTCATGAGGCCAGGTATTAATATACAGATGAATAGACTGGAACACGACGCTACCAGGTTTCAACCCCGTTAACTTTGCCTGGAGAAGCAAGTGCACTACCAACTCTCCCACTCGACATGATAATTAATTGTATTGTGTACTAATATTTATCTATACGAATATGGGAATACATTATGCCTGCATAGACCTAACTCAGACATATTTTCCCCGAACGCGCGCGCACACACACACACACACACACACGCACACACAAAAAACTCTCCCGAAGTCTCAAAAGACAAAGATAAGCAACTGAAACGAAATCTCAGTTCCAAATTTAGATTTCAAAGGATATGATCAAAAGTGCTCCGTGTCTTTCTGAATGTGTTTGATTTTGTTTTATTTCCATTTTCTTCTGTTCGTTGCCCTGTCTCACTCTGACCTACTTAATATGCCACTTAAAGTCATCAAACTGTCATTCATTTTGATCTCTCCAGTTTTTAAAGCAGCCATAAAAACAATGAATTAGACAGCCACTAATGGAAGCCAGCGATAAATTCTACAAAGCTTCATCTACGTTTAAGGGGGTTGCTGTTGAGACAATGAGAGAACAGAACCACTGCTCTATGGACTAATATGATGTTGTGCATGCGGTTGGGAACCTCATCGTGTACAAACAAATTGCTCCAGAAGTTCTGCAAATTCTAATGAAAGCTTCGCTGTAGGCTTCCTGCAAAGGTATCCGTTGCGGTGGTGCCTCTATGCTACATTGGGAGGAGGGAGCATCACTGTGATGATGTAGAGTGAATTCCCGCCCAGTGCAAAATAAATGGAAATGACAAAACAGATAGACCTGCTAACTGTTGTTGTGGTTCAGCATCGACATCTTTGTACTCTAAGCAAACCCATAGGTGCTCATTCTCCCTGAGCAAGTGTCAAAGGGTATGAATGTTAGCAGTTCCTGTTGCGCACTGGTTGAATACATACCGGGTGCATTTTCTCACACGTCCATCCCTGCTGGTCTTACTTCTTCTTCTTTGATCCTTAGCCGCCGACCGACGAAGCAGTCAGTGGCTATCACGCCTGATGGCGTCTTGTAGGGCAACAACAAATTGATTCCACTTTGCTCGGTCGGTGGCCATCCTTCGTACAGTGCCTCAACTCTGGTACATTCTTTGCATCTCAGCCTCCACAGTCCTCCGCCAAGTTGTTTTTGGTCGGCCTCTCTTTCGGTTTCCTTCAGGGGTCCAAAAAATAGCTGTTCTTGTGATGGCATCGGGGTCTCTTCTGAGGACATGGCCAACCCAGCTCCAGCGTCTGCCAGCTATGATGGTGTGCATGTCCTCTTGCTTGCTCCGAGTAAGTAGATCTTGGTTGGTGATAATATTCGGCCAACAGATTCGGAGAATTTTTCTTAGGCATGTTGTGTGAAAAGAGAACAATTTCGACATTTCCTTCTCAGTAACTCTCCAGCATTCCGCACCATAGAGAAGCACAGAAAGCACACAGCTCAGATATAATCTTAATTTTGTGCTGTACTGAGAAGACTTCCAGATGTTGTTTAGACTAAAAAAAAGGCTGTTCTTGCTTTGTTCATTCTGTTGTTGATGTCTTTGCTTGCTCCGCCGTCTGGTGTTACTATGCATCCTTGGTATGTGAAGGTGTCGGTCTGTTCCAGTTGCTGATTCCTTACTGATATGGGCTAAGGGTTTCTCACATTGAGCGACATGACCTCTGTCTTCTTTAGATTGATGTTCAAGCCCACCTGCTGGCTATATTTATTAAGTCTATCCGTTTTGTTCCTGAATGTGTTGATGTGAATGTGCTAATTGTGCAATGTCATCTGCAGATTCCAGATCTTCCAATGTAGAAAATGTAGTCCATCTTATTCCTCTTGGACTGTCCTCTGTTGTCTGGCGCATCACCCAGTCTATGACTGTTAAAAATAGAGTGGTTGATAAGGGGCATCCCTGCCGTACTCCTGTCTTCACCTCAAAGGTTAGGTTGCTCTGCCCAACGCTATACGTAAAGTTGGCATACAGGCTTTTTATGATTGACACTATGCAGCTTGGAATTCCATAAGCCCTCAGTATTTTCCATAAAGTGCCCCTATGTATACTCTCAAAAGCCTTTTCAAAATCAACGAAATTAATGTACAGCTGTCTTTGCCATTCTGAGCACTGCTCTATAATGTTCCTGAGGGTAAGTATATGATCTACACATCTTCTGTTCTTTCAAAATCCTGCTTGTTCTTTCCTCAGTTTGTGGTCTACTGCTTTTGAAATTCTCTGTATAATGATCCTGCCTAGTATTTTACTGGGAACTGAGAGAAGAGTTATTGCTCTCCAATTATTGCAGTCTGCAAGATTTCCCTTCTTGGGCAATTTGACAATTATTCCTTTGTTCCACTCCGTTGGTGTTGTCCCTGTTTTCCAGACTTGTGCAAATAGTGGTTCTAATAGTTCTGCTGCTAGCTCAGGGTCTGTCTTAAATAGCTCTGCATTTAAGTTATCATGGCCAGGAGCTTTTCCATTTTTTAACCCTTTGATTGCTTTGATGATTTCTTCTTTTCGTGGAATGTCTGTATTAACATCTAGATCATTTTCAGCCTCAGGAACAGTCAATTGTGGTTCCTTGTTAAGAGTTTCTCTGAAATGCTCTGTCCATCTTGTTTCCTGTGCCTCTGCTGTCGTGATGAGATTGCTGGTCTTACGTTTGATGCCAAATTCCAGCAATCTTAGCCTTGATGATTCATCGATTGCAGTGTCATTCTCTAATAGGCGACCATTAATTGTTCTAAGTATCTCTCCCTTATCCATATCCAACGCACCCACTATTGATGCTCTTGAAGCTAGTCTGTCAGCTCTTTCATTGCCGCGTACCCCTGCATGACCAGGACAGTAGATCCACACCAGTTCCTGAATATTCGAGGCTTCTATGGAGGTTTTCCTTTCATGCCGTAGCCATCCATTTCGGACCTTCCTAAAGATGGACTGAGATTCTGACACAATAACTGCCCTTGTTAATGAAGTTTTAGACAGCCACCTTATTGCTGCAGTAGCTTCCTCTACCTTGTTGTCATGTAAGCCCCGCTAATGCACGGAGGCATATCTGCAATCATTCTTATATAACCACCAGCTAAGCAAAATGCTATTGTATACAGATGTGGAAGAAAACCTCTGTCTGTGAGGCTAATTACACCCTCATTGGCTCTTGAAATCATCCAAACACTTCCATGGATTCTCCATGTGGCGAAACTTGTTGAGAACCCAGCATTGCACACTAAGCCTGGACGAGTCACTTGAGCCCCAGAAGTAATTGACTTTTACCTGGTTTGCTGCATGCAGAAGGATTTCACTGTGGACCCATGATAGGCAGGGGGAGCTGAGAGGTGTCTCTGACACAAATACCAACTGGTTAACAAGATAATAATCGGGCAGACAAACATGTGTCCATGCGGAGAAGACGAGCCAAAAGCAGAACACGTCTTTCACGAACGCCAGCTCCACAAAATGAGCACTGACAGCATGGCTTTCACCAACCCCTTTGAGGAGAAACTACGCAGACGAGAGAAGCCTAGACAACCGCCAACTTTAAGAGAGAAATATTGTAGCATGATGTAAACACGAATGCCTTGTTATGATAGAAAGAAGGGAAAGAGTGGCAACCAATCAAAAGCCGCGAAGCTCGCGTGTTGGAGAACCGGTTTTATAATGGCGATCTGCAGCGGAAAGGAAAGCGTGTTAGTATAAAATGGATTCGTGTGTCGTACAAGTGAATAGAGCGACAGAAAGTAATGACAGTGATTTCGTTTATTGAGGGATAAGACCAGCTATATTCATTCCAGAGGAATAGTTGCTGTGTGTATTATTTTTGGAGGAAATTGAAGGTAAAGGCACCAGCACGTTGAAAACTGCTGTGTCGATCGTCTGTCGAAATTTGGTATAAATCGAAATCGGAACCAATTATGAAAAACTTCAAAATAAAGCAGAAGTTCTGAAAAGTGAAAGGAGATATAGATAGAAGTCATGGATAACAGGGTTGATAAGCATGAAGAAGATTTCTGGACCCAGCTAACACAAACTCGCTCGAATCTGCAAAAATATAAAGTCTGAGAACTGTAACATCGCATTGCCCTCCGCTACGTCCGCGCTCAGCCTATAAAAGCAAGCGGAGGTTTTTTTTTTTTCAAAATCGTTTTTTTTCTTTCTTTTTCTATGATCCTTAGCCGCCGACCGTCAAAACAGTCAGTGGCCATCACACCTAGTGGCGTCTTGTAGGGCAACAACAAATGGGTTCCACTTTGCTCGGTCGACGGCCATCCTTCGTTGATAAAGTCGGTTTATATAGGGGAGGCCGATAAGGCTGAGCTGGTTTAGAGCTGGTTATGTATTTTGTTTAATCGCGAATGCGTGCTTCGTCCGTTATCATCTTGGAGTAAGGGTCAACGTTATATTGATTCATCATTTGTTGAATGTCCAAGAATACATTCGTTCCCTTCGGAGCTCATCATTATATATACCTATTTTTCTTATCAGAAGAGTTCTTCATTTGCATAATCATCAACATTGGCAAATGCAGCAAATAGCTGTAACGTATCGATGTGATAAAGTCCTCAATTCAGAGTCCATGAATTTATTTACAGTTCACACATAAGACATTCACGTAGATATACATCCAGATATAGTTCATTAGAAATTTACATGCATAGTATTCATGTCCGTCCGTGTCAAAACAATATGTCAGATGAACATCGTGGCTATATACGTGCGCTGTTGTAATCAACAGCCAGAAATGAGCACATGAGTTCTTGACAGCTACAATTTGAATCATAATGCGATTCTCCTTCCATCATTTAATTTGATTTAATTAATCTCATACTTAGATTAATATCCGAACTGACCCTGAGTTCTACATCGATTCATCTATATAATATAGGCTATATACTCAGCCTTTTTTCCTTGGAAGAAATACAAGACACGACCTTCTTGCTTGACGGATAGCGTAACAAGGGCCATGTAACCAAGTCACCCAGCGTGACCTTCCCAACGCGAATGCGTCATAATCTCCGCATATATTTCGCGTTCAGTATACCGTAAAATATCGACATATTCTATAAATGTTAATGACCCCTAAACGTTGCGCATGGCTAAACCCCAGCAGACGCCGTCATTTAAAATAACACCGTAACAGATTTCCTGTCAGACGGGGGGGAAAAAAAATCTATTAGATAGATTTTTTTTTTTTTTGAATAATATTAATCAAATTATCAAAAATTTAACAAAACCCGACGTATGACCTACGATGTTCTATCTAGAACAGTGTTGTGGTCATGTCAGTAGAAGTGTAAGGATAGATACCTAATTAAATTAACGCAATCAGAAGAAAAGAACAAAAGAAAATTCATACATTTTAACTATAAATATGAAATGTCACAATCTAATATCTATTACCTTAATAATTACACTAATTAAAATATTAATTGGTGTGATATTATTTTGTTTCATCTTTTCTTTGTATATTTTATTTTTTTATTTCATCACACTTTAACTTTATTTTATTATATATTAATTTAATAACTAGAAAATTTAACAATATCGGACATGAAGATCCAATCGTTGTTATATCCTGTTGACTTGTATGAAAGTTCATTAAGAAACAAGGTTCATATTATCGAATTATGATATGATTATCCAATCCTCGTTAGTTCCTTTATTAAACTTTGAAAGTAAATTGAATAAGTCATCAACGTATCTGTCCCTTCTACATCAGAGATTGTTCCTTTTTAACAGTTTTCAATCGAAATGAGTGATACCCAAAGTGGAATTGAAGTCCAAATTTTCAAACGATCCGTAAAACTTGATATTTTGATCAAAATAGTTTATTTCGAAATGTCCTTATTTAAGTAGGAAGTCCAAATGAAGTGTTGTATATTCTGACGTGGAATTAATACCGTTAATTGCAAATGTAATGCTTGATCAGTCAGAACATTTTCTTGAAATTGTAATATTTATTCAGAATCCGTAGGATGTCTGGACAACGTATCGGCTATGACGTTCTCAGTTCCAGGTATCGACTGCATTTCAAACTCGTATGGTTGCAACGTAATAGCAAATCGTGCAAGTTTAGCACTTTTATGGTTTGAACGACGTAATGCTGCCACATATTTCTGATCAGTCTGGATCAGAAATGGAGATCCCAGCAGAAATTTTTCTAACTTGGTAATTGCCCAGATTACGGAGAGCAATTCTCGGTCTACAGTCGAATATTTAGTCTCCGGAGGTTTCAGCTTGCGTGAGATGTAAAGTACAGGGTGAAGGACATCATCATGATATTGGAGTAGACAAGCCCCGAGTCCGTAATTACTCGCATCTGTACGTAGAACAAACTTTTTAGAAGCATCTGGTAATCTTAAAACAGGTGGGCATGAAAAAATTTTTAAAATAGTGCGAAAAGTTTTGTCACATTCGTCTGTCCAATTTATCCTTAAAGGCATGTTCTTCTTTAGTAACGATGACAGGACAGCCGTGATAGATGACAAGTAAACCTATGCTGTATTGGGCTGAGCATAGTTAATACCAATAACGATATTACTGTTTCTTGTAGGCATGGTAAAAAAAAACAAATAAGACAGAAAACATGTGTACAAATTTAAAGATGTTAAGAATCAAAAATGTTTTTTTCGAGAAGAAAAAAAAAAATCTATAAATCAATCTATATTAGGATAGATGATTAAGAAAGTCAAGAAATGATGACTGACAATGCTGAGTCATCAAAGATGTGACGAATATGGTTACAGTATCCTGTTATCTGCGTGACGCAGAATCAGGTACTAATTTCAATCTCAAAGAATGGTGGTGAAAATAAACACCATTATCACGCTCGATCACCATCCGAGCATCTTTGTTGTTACGAAATGTAACCATAGCTTCACCATACCTGTCATTGGTAGGTGACAACAACTGTACAAACATAACGTCTGCCGTGTCATTAAAGAAATTACTAAGTGCCTGCCATCTGGTACCTTGTGGCAGATTGCGCACTAACACGGTGCGGGAATATGCAACCTTCCCAATGTAAGTGGGATCAGTGTCACTAACGTGATAAATAGTTCTTCTATTTAATCTTTTGGATCTGGTAGTCTTTTGGGATGATGTCTCATAGTGATTGACATATTTATTTGTCATAATTTTATTAGTTAAGTTCATAAGAACTCCACCATCATTACCCTTGTTCGGTGCATCTTTTCTTTTCCCGTTTTCAACAATTTTATTCAGATCACTGTTAATATGATCCTGTCGCCAACATCTATCTTCCGACTTGGCGGCACTCTTTCGAGAAAAGGCATATTTGCCTCGAAATGATTTTCTAATTTTCTTAGGATGGGCTGGTATTTTAGTATCATTTTTATCCTGTAGGAGAGTCTTATCCTTTTCCTCATCGATTTCCAGAATCGTACTGAGACTGAAATTAGAGAAAACTGTGCCACGTGTATTCATTTTGTTGGCCGTGTTACGTACATTTATTACCTACGGGGGTAGTCTTCGGTCCTGCCAAATGTACGCACCAGTTTTATATAGTTATATTATTTGTGCGTTCGATTGATTCACGCACTGACGTGCACAATGCTGTGTGAGTTGCTTTGGTCGCACGTGTAACCTAGGTGAGTAGTTTCTGACGTCATGTAAGGGGCAGCTCGGACCATATTTATGTCCGCTGTGTTATCCTTTGATTTTGGCAAATTTGAAGAAGCCATCAGTTGTATTCGTATCTATTGGTCTTCATGGCGAAGCCAATAGTGGAAGTATGAAGTAAGTGTCGCCCCATTTCTTATGGCAAGTTTAATTATGTAAATTAAAGTATCAGGCCGCTCCTATTAATGGTCTAGCGGGAATTCATCGGAGATGACATTCCTAGAATTGGACACACGGAGTCGATAGCCTTTGGAATCTTTTCGTAGAGGGAGAATCCATATGTGGAATCAAGTTAATGAATATATATATGCTTCACATGTTTAATATGCCGTTTTACCTATGCCAAAGTCGTGGCATGGATACCGAGAGGTTAGCCAAGATGAAACACTAACCTGGTTGTATTGTTATATCTGCCTTTGTTTGGATTGGATATGCTATCTAAGAATTTTATGAAGAAAGTCTGGGATGCTTACAAGTATGATATAAATTATTGCTCCGTGAGAATGAATCCGTTTGCCTTAATAAACGTCCTTGGGAGAAGGTCAACGGACGTTAATACCATGTGTGTTATATGGTAATGGAAGTGATCCTTAGTCACTGGAATATAAGAGAACTTAACTGTTAGAGAATCTACAACAACTATTAACAGTGATATTAACATTTTGACGTATGATCTTCGCATCTGTAACTATGATTGTCCTGTTCCACTTCGTTGGTGTCACGTCAATAAAATATATGTACAGTAATCACCGACTTGTGTGCTGCCAATACTTGCCCAGTTCACCCAATTCAACGATACTTGTTGGAATTTTCGTTTGAAGAACATTGTTGACATTCATTCCGTTTTAACCATTCGCGTTTCAATTTACCTCTTCACTGAACTCAACGATAAAATGGAGTCAACAATAATTGGTATGCCAGTGTGGTCTGGAAATATCTAACTTCCAAGGAACGTACCCATCCAAATTATCGTTTGAAAAGAAGAATTTTTACTTTCAAGGCGACATCATCTCAATTTGGATCCTAGCGTGATATGAATCAGATTCAACTTACGTTTACCAAGGTCAAGGTCTTCAATCAACCTCCACGTCAAGTTTCACAGTGACTGATTACTTGGAGATCATCTCTTCATCATTATTACGTGCGAGCTGTAATCTAGATACGCAGAACGAAGTATTTTATCTGTAGACGTACATCCACGGAGACGAGGCACATTGATTTTTTACCTGCACGCGAGATGAGTATAACGTGTTTCCGTTGTACACTTTATTACGCTTAGTTGTGCCTTCCGTGATATGTCCACATTCATATTTTTCGTGTTAAGTGTTATATGTTGTGTATTCTTCGTGGGAGGTAGGGAGGTTGATCTGACGAACGAGATCCATCTCGAAGCCAATTCGGGCTCTTCGTCAGACGTTCTGTAGGACATTATTTTGCAGACTTCCCGCAGGATTATTGTCCATCTTACCTGACTGTCGTTCAGTTTTTTACAAAGCATATGTTTTTACACTGTGTTGTCAATTGTCTTGTGCATTATTTGATCGTAGATGTCATCGTAATTTTTTACGACATTCTATTTTAGTTCCACATTTTATTTTATTTGATTTCTACGACTGTAGTCATTTGTCTTGATTATCGTGTCGTGTCAGTATTGTGCTATTGTCTGTCACGTTATTGCTTTCACACCATTTCATGTTATAAATTACATTATTAATTATTAATATTATTGCCTATTATATAAATTGATTTTACCGTTCTAGAACAGGAACGAAAACCACTAGTTGTAGTAACAATTTTAAGTAGTATTATTACATAATAAAATTGAATAATGGCTACCTTAGACTATTTCATTAAGCAAGCAAAAGCTCTTCAGATGGCTCCTGAGGAAGCAAAAGCATTTGCACTTGCAGAATATAAGAAAGCTCAAGAAATAGAAGCTGATCAGAGAAGGTTAGAAACTTTACGTTTGGAAAATTTGAAATTTGAGGCAGATCAAAAAAGGATTGAGGCTGAGGAGGATGAAAAGAAGAGGAAATTTATAGCTGAGGAAGAGGGAAAAAAATGAGATTAGCCGCTGAATTAGAAGAGAAACGATTTCAGCGAGAGGCAGAACAGAAGCAAAGGGAGGCTGAAGATAGACTTAAAAAAGAAATGGAAGAAAAAAAGATTAATAGCTGAAAAAGAAATGGAAGTTAAACAAAAAGAAATGCAAGAAAGAAGATTAATAGCTGAACAAAACACAAAACGACTTCAGCTTGAGATGGAAGAGAATGAAAGAAAACGACAGCATGAACTGAAATTAGCAGAGTCAGAATATGAGAGACTTAGGTTAACTCAGGAAGCTAATTCTCAGAGAACTTTTGAAAGCCAAACTTCATCCAGACATGATAATTTTAAGGAAATTCACCTTAAATTACCAAAATTTAATCCCCCTTCTGATGACGTGATATTCTTCCTAGATAGGTTTGAGGCCACTTGTGTGTCTTATAACGTGGATAAAGCTCTATACTGTACATATTTATCCAGATTACTTACAGGGGACGCATTAGCAGTTTATCATACCACCAGCATTGGTGAGAAAAATGACTATAATGCTCTTAGAGCGGCACTTCTGCAAAAATTCCAAATGACAGAAGACCAATATCGATCAAGATTTCATACATTACTACCTCAATCTAGCAGAAATTTTAGTGATTTTCTGTCACAAATACGACTAACATTAGAAAGATGGATCGAATTATCCAAAATTGAAAAGTCGTATGAAGGTCTCTTCGATTTACTGATGCGCGATAAGGTATTTTCGTCTGTAAATCCTACATTTCTCGCATTTTTACACGAACGGAAACCTTTATCTATGAAAGACTTAGAACAGCATGCTAAAAATTTTTGCACTGCTCACCCAAACATGGATCTAAGTAATGCACAGATTAAGAATGAATTGCCTGTTGCTTTTGCAGCACAACAAAACAATTTTTCACGCAATCGTTCTTTTAGTGCTGACAGATATGTCAATAAGGGAAATAATGACAATTTTAACAATGGTAATTTTTACAAAGGGAAGCAATTTCAACAATCTGCTCCATTTAATGTTTCTTGGAACCAGGCTCACAGATCGCGAGATTTTGGTAACAATAATTTTAAAAATAATCAAGGACATTATAATAAACAAAACTGGAGATCAAGATCTCAGGGTCCGCAAAACAAACAATTTTTTGGAAATAAACCATTTTACCAACATCATAACGATAATTATACAAATTATCGGACTCATCCAAATTTTAACTCTAGCAGAAACTACAATTATGGCAATTTTAATGACAAAAATCAAAATCGATCGCGTCGACGAGATAGATCGTTGAGTAATACGGATAGACATTCTAATTTCGCTTTAAATGATACACAGGCTAACATTGAACAGGGTAAAGGAGTTGAAACTCATAATGCTTTATCTTGTTCTCTTGATTGTAACCAGGTGAAAGATTGTTCAGAATGCTCTACTCTTTTCCAGCCCAGGGCGATCACGACGCTGCGTTGCGGACATACCTTACCTAGTCTACCTGCAGTCTGTACGGCCACTGCTGCGTCAGTACACCAGGGACAGGGCTCTCTTAAGTTTAACAAGGGATTTGTCAACAATATTTCATGCTCTCTCCTATTTGACTCAGGTTGCAGCACAGTCGGCGTCCGGACTTCGCTGATCAACCCAAGTTGTGCCACGGGCCGGGTTGTCAAGTGTGTAACGTTTGGTGGCACAATTGAAACATTTGCCACTGCTATTATTGATCTTAATACACCATTTTTTTCAGGAAAGATTCAAGCTTGTCTCCTTCCGAATCCAATTTGTGATTTAATACTTGGTCGCATACATGGTATTAAAGAGTGTACACCACAGCAAATTGCTGAATGGGAAGAGCGACATATTCAAACTGCAAATGCAGTAGTGACTAGAGCGCAAGCTACTAATATGTCGCATGATACACCTATGGAACCTACAGTTCATACCACTAGTGATGATGATGCTCCTATTTCACGGGAGTTGTTTGCAACATTGCAAAAGAATGATGATTCATTAAAAAATTTTTTTCAGTATGTGAACAAAAATAATACCAGCAACAAACTTGCAAAATCTAGACATGATTTTATACTTAAAAATGGGATTTTGGTTAGAGTAATACGAGAAAAGGATTCATCCTTATGTTCTCAGATTATAGTCCCATCCTGTATGAGATCTCGTATATTACGACATGCGCATGACTCGCAATGTGCGGGCCATATGGGTTTTTCGCGTACCAAATCCAGAGTGCTTTCGGCATTCTACTGGCCAGGCGTCCATAAGGACATCACTCTCTATTGTCGGTCCTGTTTGATATGTCAAGAAGTTAAGGTACGGGGTCCATTTCATGCGGCTCCTATTCAAGCTGCGGACATCCCGATTAGACCATTTGATAAAATGGCTATAGACATTATTGGTCCAATGCTTCCATCTGCTAGAGGGCATACGCATATCCTTACGTGCATTGATATGTGCACTCGCTGGCCTGAAGCCATCCCTCTCAAGAACACTTCATCTGCCAGTGTAGCAGAGGCATTGATGTTAATCTTCTCACGCATTGGTTTTCCACGGAAAATCTTGTCGGATCATGGGGTTCAGTTCATTTCTGAATCCATGTCTCAAGTTATGAAGACATTAGGTATAGACAGATCTCTAAGTTCTATTTATCATCCGATGTCAAATGGGTTAATTGAGCGTCTAAATAGGACACTCAAGCAGTTGTTGGGTAAGATGACTCAAGACCATCCCCAAGACTGGGATCGGGTCCTACCCGCTTGTCTCTTTGCGTATCGCGAAGTACAAAATCAAGCAACGGGGTTTTCTCCATTTCAACTTGTTTTCGGCATGCAACCACGCGGTCCGATGTCGTTAATCCACGACTTATTGGTTGACGAGAATATTGAAGAGGAAACTCAATCCTCTTATGAGTATGTGATCTCTCTGAGAAAGAGAATCATAGATGCTTGTAGATTAGCTACTGCATCATCCGAACAAGCCAAAGAAAAAGCTCGTCTATTTGCAAACAAATATAGACGTCTTCGCCAGCTTATTCCTGGTGACGAAGCTTTTGTCTTACTACCTGCGCATAATAATCGTCTTTTAATTACCTGGAGAGGTCCTTTCAGGATCATCTCAAGAATATCCGATGTCGACTACATCGTTGATGTTAATGGTAAACATAAAACCTTCCACATTAATATGTTGAAGGAATATTACTCACGTCCTGATTATCTACAATCAGTGTTCCAAGCAACTGACGATCCTACACCTCCTATTCAACACTATTCTAGTTTGTCTGTCATCCAAGAAGAGGAATCTTCTTTCGATGATGTACAACTACCAATACCAGTTGTACCACTCCATTCCACTGAGAAATGGAATGATGTTACTATCTCATCTACTCTTACTGATGATCAACGTCAGCAAGTCTCTAATATTCTACACACGTATGAGGATGTCCTCACTGACATCCCAGGTCATACGTCAGTCATCCAACATGACATTATTCTGACTGACGATACACCGATTCGAGTTCGCCCATATCCTATTCCTTTACACTTTCGTGATAAGGTTGATAAGGAATTGGATGAGATGCTTCAATTAAATATAATTGAACCATCTTCATCACCATATTCTTCTTCTATGGTAATCATTAGGAAGAAGGACAACAATATACGTCTTTGCGTAGATTACAGGAAATTAAACAAAGTTACAAAATTCGATGCGGAACCATTACCTCTTTTAGACGACTTATTAGAGAAATTATCTCATGCCACATTCTTTTCGAAATTTGACCTTTCAAAGGGTTATTGGCAAGTGCCATTAACCCCTAAAGCAAAGCCATTCACCGCTTTCTCGACGCCACGGGGTCTTTTTCAATGGAATTTTATGCCATTCGGTCTAATGAATGCGCCAGCTACCTTTGTACGCATGATGCGCCGCATATTGTCTCATCGTCCCGATGTCATTACTTATATAGATGACATCTGTCTTTTCAGTGACTCTTGGGATGAACATATTCAGGGTTTAAAATCTTTACTTTCTACCTTACGGGATTATAACTTAACAGCGAAACCTTCAAAGGCTTTTGTCGGTTTTCATGACATCTCATTTCTTGGTCACCGTATAGGTCGCGGTTTAATGTATACAGAAGACAGTAACGTCTCTAAAATTTTAAACATCTCAGCACCTAAGACAAAAAAACAAGTGAGGTCGCTCTTAGGACTAATACAGTTCTATTCTAAATTCATCCCTCATTTGTCTACTATAACTGCACCTCTTTCTTCGTTACTAAAGAAAGGCACATCTAATATAATAAAGTGGTCGCAGGATCATCAAACGGCTTTAGATTATATAAAACAATTTTTTTCAAATAAGCCTTTTTTAAGGTTGCCTAACAAAGATCTCACCTTTGTTCTTCGCAGTGATGCTTCTTCCTACGCTATCGCGGCAGTTTTGATGCAGGAATACGGAGGCACCTTATTTCCGGTTATGTACGTATCCAGAAAGCTTACGACGAGCGAGATGAAGTATTCCGTTCTAGATAAAGAGCTCCTCGCTCTTGTCTGGTCAATCAATAAACTGGATCGTTATCTCCTCGGATCACACTTTGTGGTGGAATCCGACCAGAAAGCTCTTACAGCACTGAACACAGGGAACGTGAAGTCATCAAAGTCAGCGCGTTACGCTATTGCGCTTCAACCGTTCCATTTTGAGATACGAGCTATTCCTGGAGTACAGAATGTGTTTGCAGACTGTCTTTCAAGATGCCCTAGTGAACATGTCGAAATTAAACCACTTCCAGATGGTGAAACGTCCTCACAGAAACATGAATAACTTTGTACATGGTCACTGATTATACATCTGTGGAGACTATGTGTAGTTCTGCAGTATTCGTATATATATAACTTTCAGAATATACTTACGTATGGATTATAACATTATTTCTTGTGAAGTAACGTTTTTGTTAGAACGGGAACAGTGATATTAAAGTAACATTTTTTTTTTTAGTATGGAAACATTGGTAAGAGTGACAAATAGACATTCACTATTGTTATGGAACAGATTACACTACATATCGTGTTCGTAAGCGTATTTCAGACATGGTACATTGAGAACATATTCTTGTCGATTTAACTAGTTCTAAATGAATATTAACAATGAGTGAAATTGAAATCACTTAGAATAAATTAGTAATTAGTTATTTGTTCATAAATTAAGTACTATTAATTAGTATAATTCAATTTAATCAATTTGATTGATTATAAATCACACATCTACTAACTTTATTAGTGTTTCGCAATACGTGTATTCACGTATCCCACTACATGATATCTCACTTTTAGATAACTAGTCAAACTTACTAGTGTTAGGAAATAGTAAGTGCGTTGCTTCTTAAAGTGTTTAATTATGCTTTGTTTCATTTTGCATGTTGTATTTTAAAATTTTCTGTTTTATTGATTCTTTTATCATTGATCATCATCAGTGTTGCTGTTCATTTTCATTTTTGAAATCATATGTTTCAAATTTCTTTTAAAAAAAAAATTTGGTTGAATTTTATTATCATCTTTTTTTTTATGGTTTATTTCATTTTCATTTTCAACTTCTTTTTACTTCGAATATTACCACATCGTTCCAAAGTAGGTCGATGGTGGATGTGTGCTTTAATGCATACTATCATTTAGTTATATTGTTTTCATTTAATATTCTTTTCTTAATATGATATAATTTTATGCATGTCATAAATCTTGTTGTAGTTTTGACTCACCTCTCTCGAATTAATTTTTTTAAGGGGAGGTGATAAGGGAGCTGTTACGTACATTTATTACCTACGGGGGTAGTCTTCGGTCCTGCCAAATGTACGCACCAGTTTTATATAGTTATATTATTTGTGCGTTCGATTGATTCACGCACTGACGTGCACAATGCTGTGTGAGTTGCTTTGGTCGCACGTGTAACCTAGTTGAGTAGTTTCTGACGTCATGTAAGGGGCAGCTCGGACCATATTTATGTCCGCTGTGTTATCCTTTGATTTTGGCAAATTTGAAGAAGCCATCAGTTGTATTCGTATCTATTGGTCTTCATGGCGAAGCCAATAGTGGAAGTATGAAGTAAGTGTCGCCCCATTTCTTATGGCAAGTTTAATTATGTAAATTAAAGTATCAGGCCGCTCCTATTAATGGTCTAGCGGGAATTCATCGGAGATGACATTCCTAGAATTGGACACACGGAGTCGATAGCCTTTGGAATCTTTTCGTAGAGGGAGAATCCATATGTGGAATCAAGTTAATGAATATATATATGCTTCACATGTTTAATATGCCGTTTTACCTATGCCAAAGTCGTGGCATGGATACCGAGAGGTTAGCCAAGATGAAACACTAACCTGGTTGTATTGTTATATCTGCCTTTGTTTGGATTGGATATGCTATCTAAGAGTTTTATGAAGAAAGTCTGGGATGCTTACAAGTATGATATAAATTATTGCTCCGTGAGAATGAATCCGTTTGCCTTAATAAACGTCCTTGGGAGAAGGTCAACGGACGTTAATACCATGTCTGTTATATGGTAATGGAAGTGATCATTAGTCACTGGAATATAAGAGAACTTAACTGTTAGAGAATCTACAACAACTATTAACAGTGATATTAACATTTTGACGTATGATCTTCGCATCTGTAACTATGATTGTCCTGTTCCACTTCGTTGGTGTCACGTCAATAAAATATATGTACAGTAATCACCGACTTGTGTGCTGCCAATACTTGCCCAGTTCACCCAATTCAACGATACTTGTTGGAATTTTCGTTTGAAGAACATTGTTGACATTCATTCCGTTTTAACCATTCGCGTTTCAATTTACCTCTTCACTGAACTCAACGATAAAATGGAGTCAACACATGGATAATAGTTGTGGGGTAAAACTCAATAGTTCCCCCAAAAGTCATGCAACGGACATATTCCCCCGTTGCACAGCTAGGATGTACAAGCGACTGTCGCACTCCAATGGTTGTGGACCCCGAATCTCTCAATACAGAAACTATAGAACCATTAACTATCCCTCTGTTAAAAATCAGAGAGCCTGTTCCATCATTGGCTGCAAGACCTACTTCTGGTAGAATGTGTCCGCTGTTTAGTACTGTCTCCTTTGCCTTCTGAAAAATAAGATTGCACTGTGGGCAACTATTCGCCACGTTATAATTAATAGCAAAGCATGCAGCAGAAGAATTCATTGTATTATTGTTAGGTGGAACCTGAACCTTAGGGGTGATATCATTTGTAACTGCTGCCCCGGTATTATGGTTATAATGTGAAGATCCACGAGAATGAGAACGATTACGAGAATAATTAGTTGAATTATCCCGTTGTCGTCTATTGTAATTGTTATCTCGATGTCTCGAGTTATAATTATCGCTATTCTTCCAATTGTTACCATTATTATATTGATATGACCGATTATAACTTGAGTTACGTGGATTACTGTTGTATCTTGACTGAGGTGAATAATTTCTGTTTTGTTGTCTTCCTCTATTATAGTTATTGTTAAAGTTATTTTGTCCCTTATGAAAATTAATGTCATAGTTTCCTTTGAACCTACCTCTGTCTACACTGTGTGTTCTTGGTTTGTTATTACTATGATATGCCATATTGGAGGCTACAGGAAGTGGTTCTCTTATTAACGAGACAGAGATGTCAGCATTCGGATGAGCGTTGCAGTAATTTAAAGAAATTTTTTCTAACTCATCAATAGTTTTTCTGGTTTCCGTTCTTGCAGATAAGCAAAGAATGGTGGGCTGACAGAAGATAACACTTTATCCCTCAATAACAAATCGACTAACTTGTCGTAAGATTTGTTGACACCTGCCAGTTCAACCCATCTGTTAAAAGTATTGCGTATGTTAGCAATAAAACCTGTGAAATCTTTATTGTTATCTGGCAACAAACTTTTGAAACGTAATCTGCATGCCTCTTCGTTCAAATGGAAACGACGTAATAACAAAGTCTTAATGGCCTCATAGTCTGTGGCTAATGTAGGATCAATATTTTGTGCTGCACTTGCAGGTTCGCCATCCAGAAATTCCTTAAGTTTAAGTGCCCATGCAGTTTTGTCAAGGTTATTGACCTTACATATATCCTCAAAGCGCGCCAGCCATGATGATAGGTCATCCACGTGTAATCTGAATGGTGGTAGTTTAAAGTAATAATTGCCCTTAAGTCGGTTGGAAGAAGATCCCGATTGAGCATTATCATTTTGGTTTGCTGCAGCACCCTGCGAATTAAGTTTTGCTGTTTCCAATTTAAGCCGTTGCAATTCCATTTCTTGCTGCAATATGATTTCTTGTCGTTTCAATTTATTCTCTTCTTCAATCCGTAGGATTTCATCTCTTGCTATCTTTCTTTCTTCTTCTTGTCTTAATTCTTCTTCTCTCTGCCTTAGCAATGGCTTTCTTTTCCTCCTCTTCTGCCTTAGCAATAGCTTTCTTTTCCTCCTCTTCTGCCTTATATTTTGTAAATTCAGCCAATGCATAAGCCTCGAGAAGTTCTCCTTTTTTTCCAAAATTCTTACCATTTTAATAAAATAGTCTAAGTTAAGCATCTTGAAGTTAATTTATTTAAGTATTCAAATTACTTATGTCTTGTAATCACCACTAAATCTATGTCGATAATTATAATTACTCAACGAATGAATAATTAATATAAGAAATTGTAGTATTCAAGTTACTGTTTTTTTTACAAGTTCCACAATCTATAATATTTTGTAAAAATATTATATATATATATATATATATATATATATATATATATATAATATATAATATATATATGTTATATATATATTTATATATATATCCGCATTAATATCTATCATAAATAGTTATGATAGTTATATAAGGTGCTGAAAATTATATCATGCACTTAATATTAATATTCAATAATTATGGGTATTTGTTCCTAAATAATTAGGTTATTTCAGTTCTTAAATTGTCACCAAGTTCCCAATGTTAGTACTGAGAAAGTGTACTAAATTTATAATTTAATATGTCTTAAAATTTTATAAAGTTATAATAATTAATCATTATATTTTATGCCATAATCATGAGCTAGAAATGTGCACTTGCCCATTTCTTCCACCCCAGGGACCACCACTGCAAATTGGTTGCAAAAAGTCCCATAATTCTCCTCCTTAAACTCAAAAAAAATTTAATTATATTTCATCCTACACTATTATTAAATGAAGAAATTATAGCATTTAATATTAAAATTAAACCAAAATTCATCCGATCTACAAACAATACCAACAACATTATCCAACCTTAGCAACCTCCCCCCTCAACACAACCTCAGGTGGTGTCCCAAACGCACCCCCACCACCCCCCCCCCCCCCCCCCCCCCCCCCCCCCCCCCCACCCCCCCCCCCCCCCCTAAACCCCCCCAAATTCCCCCCCCTACAAAACCAACCAAATAACCAAATAATTACACCCCCACCCTAACCAACCTCTCCCACCCAATCCACCTCCTCCAACAAACATCAATCAAC